>CM022298.1:5203886-5225381 GCA_011799875.1 Thinopyrum elongatum
CATTGCCCTTTTGTCTGCGAAATTTCATCTTTCCTTTTAACTACGGTGGAATTCAATGAACTGTTAGCACTTCGTTGATCAATCAGGATCGCGGATTGCCAGAACTTTGAAACTCCACCATGCTGTTATCAAGATCAGAAATATGCAAATTCCAGGGAAGCAACAAGAATATCGGGTAACAGATTTCATCTGCTACCCGCACAAATAATTTTCAGTAATAGAACTCATCTACTACCTAATTATATTGTGCAACACCCATACATCACTATGTATTCTAGATCGCAACCTGCATCTACGCATAGCACGGCTCATGATGCCACTGTAGGGTAACGCAGCAGAAAACAAAAAATTTCCGACCTACGCACCAGCCCAGGACCACTATGGAGACTGCATACAAGGTTTGATCATTTCGTTACCGACTCGTAGCGCAGCGGAAGTAGAGTCAATGACGATCCGCGGTGCAGATCCCCGCAGCTAGGATTTACAACCTCCCAACCGCGAGGATGTATACCCTCGTCTTCCCTTCGGACAGCCCTCCGGGAGGCGGTCGAACAGTCCCCCGGACGGTGTCGCGGACAGCCCTTCGGGAGGACCTTCGAAACTCGAACGGTCACTCGGACAGCCCTTCGGGAGGACTCACAGAACTCGGACCGTCACTTGGACAGCCCTTCGGGAGGCACTCTCGAACAGCCCCTCGGGCACTAAGATCGAAACTACGACCTCTCTACAGAGTTGCACACATACGGTGTCATCTATCCGGCAGGGCTTCGCCGTCCAGAACTAGTTCCCACCGGAACCCAGACAGCCTTTCGGCTCTACGAAACTCTTTTCGTGGGAGGGAGAGAGAAGCCAGATCATTGCAATGGCATGTATGTGAGAAGGGATGAGTGTGGAGGGCTGCCCCTCCACCTCTATTTATAGGATAGCCAAGGGGTAAAGATGTCATACAAAAAAAACCCAAAGTGCCCCCACTTTATGCCTTTCCACAAAAGAATAAAGATAAAAGGGGTGCCATGTGGAGCTCCAAGGAGCTCCACCATGCTTGGCCAGCCACACCCTTGGGGGACCCCCCAAGGGGGCTTCCTTAGTGCCTAAGGCATTCTAGAAGCCTTTTGGGAAATTCCCAAAAGGTGCTTTCCCTAAAATTCCCAAAAAGCACTTTCACTATTCACGACGACATTTTTCAGCGTCCGTTCGAACTGAAAATATTTATGTGGGCTTAGAACATTTCCAGTACCCACTAAAATAATTTTCAATGCGTTCTGGAACAATTCCAGTTTAGTGATTTCATCTGCGAAAAGCATCTGAAGCGGTTCCGGCAGCCCCGGAACATTTCCGGTTTTTCTTCCAGAAAATTCCCAGAAGTTTCCAGAATGATTCTGGTATCCTCCAAGAATTATCAGGCATGTGCCGAAACCATTTTGACTTAATGGTATCCCCTGAAACAACTTTTCAGTTTCACCGGAACTCATCTGGTGACCTCTCTCTGCGGAACTTTTCCGCTGTCCGAAACTTTTCGGTGTCCGAAACTTTTTCGGTGATTTTCTCTCAGACTCCCTATCCCTGTTAGTTTCAAGGCAGATAGATGACCCTTGCTGAGCGTGTGACCCTATAGGTTTTCGTTGCAAGTATAGCTGCCACGGCACCCCTTTCGCGATCACTGATCAACATCGGAGCCGTGGACACCATCTTGACCCCTATTACCCACACAAATGAATATTCGAGGGAACCTCCAGTTGGCCGTTGGCTATTTCCTGTTTCTTCGTGATTGTTACAACTACACGATGTGAGACATGTTGCATTCCCGTGATCAACAACTTGTCCACTAGGCCGTTTCCCTCGTTAACCGGGGGGGTTATTTGTTTCTCTTTTCTCGTTCCGTGTTGCCGGCAATCCCCTTGATCCAAATCACAAGTGTCCTGGTCCCAACGATGATGGCTCCGTAACACACCGAAGGGCCCAGATATATCTCTCCATCGTCGGAGGAGGCAAATCCCAATCTTGAGCTATCAAGTTACTTTGAACATACTTTTCCATGAACCCGTAAGCCGCCGTAATAGCACCCATTTACGGAGGACGTTTAACCAAACCCCAAATGTCATGAAGCAAGCAGGAAGAAACTCGATACCTCATCGTCTAAGGAATCATGTCAAACATTAACCATCTCTGTGTTATTAACCAGTACTGTGACGAAAGAATCTCATAGCATAAACATCAATCGGGTCGATTCAACACAAATGTTCCTCTATAACACACTGTGCCCTCAACGTGCTGGCATAGACATGCCCATGATCAGGAAAACAAACCCTCATGCAACACTTGAGCTATTCTTAGAGGCCAGACTAGATACTTTAACCGTTTATTATCCCACACTGCATATGAGTCCTTCCTCCGAGCCCGTTTTTATTTGCTCCATACTCAGAATCAATGCAGTTATAGCATGGAACATAAACCTAATTAAATGAACAGGGGAGATAATCAATCACATTTATTATTGCCTCTAGGGCATATCTCCTACAGTGTGGGTCCGTGGGGTTTGCAATTTTGTAGTACCGCTTTTACTCACAAAAAGCCCAAAGAAGGGAACGGACAACAACTAAATCCTAGCTTTGGGGTTCAATTTATTTCACTCCATCTGGCCCTATATTCTTGCATTTCTAGCATGGACCTGTGCACGCATCATAAACTCGGTACCACTATCAAGGTAATTCCGTCAGATCAGGACACACATTTTCTAGATGTCACCTGCTCTTGCCGATTGTTACCGAGTCCCCGGGGTCATTAAGAAGTGGCCGTGTCTTCTATACTAAAAACATCGATCAAAATGAACGACCATGCAACGTTAATTTTATAGGTTGGACCATATGTTCAGGGCTAGACATGTGCAGTTATACAATATATGATTTTCAGCTGTGCCCCATTGTCTGTTTTTAGTTGAATGTCTCTCAGTACTCTATCTCCCCCCCCCACCCCCCCCTCTGTGGTGTGTTATTTTCGTGCATTCAATGGTTCAATTCGCATTTCAATCTTTTCCGTCTACCACCTAATCGGTTAATCACAATCGTGCTTGCAATGACGGTCAAATCTACAAACCATGGTAATCATATCCTAGATGTCTTTTTTTCAAATCCCTCTTGGACGACCACCTATTTATTCTAAATATATCAAACCTCTTCACTTCTTGTGCAATTTTTTTAGGACGTGTAAGTTAAATAACAACTTGCTTTGGTAACCTATAAATCAAGGATTTGCAGTGAAATTGCTTACATGAAAGTTAAAATGTATTTGACAAAAATATAGAACTTAACAGCTCAAGGAAGTGCAACATTTTGTAACTCGGCCTGGTGTAACCCTTTTGCCATGCGCATCAGTGTAAGGATAGGCCAACTTCTACTCTTTACCTGCTCTCCGAGATATGGCCCTGAGTCCCAAAGCCCAATGTGGTAGAATAACATATAAATTTGTTGTTGGCAGTCACGTACATCCACTGGACCAGAATCCAGGTACAACACCCGCACCTCCTCCATCGCCACGCAATGCAATGATCGATGGACACACTACATACCTATGATGTCCATTGATTTCTTAGAGTTTTTTTATTTTATCCTCCTGTCCCTTGCTCTCGCGTTGCCTGTTTCTTCCCTTCTCGCCTATCACCCCTCTCTTTCCACGTCAAATCCTACCCTCCCTCGCCCCCCCACCCACTTCAATGTTGCTACAAGAAGCCAAGGTAGCGCTACCCATACCCGTTCTACCAACCCTGCACTTACTACATTGCCTAGGCAAGTTTGATAAGGTTAGGAGACGCAGCATGTACAAGATGAAGTTGCGGCAGCAACATCCCGCCATGGTGCTTAAGGTAGTAGTGTATCCTATACGTGTTCCAACCACAACACAAAAATGATAAGTGTGTGAAAAGTTTGTGCGAGTGGTTTACACAATCGAAATTTGAACACATGCTCTAGTTGATGTTTTTTGGAATCGGAGACTGAAGCCCCCAAAATTGAGTTCCTTCGAATCTCATCTGGAAGGTCCACTAAACTGGTGTTCATCAATGTTTGTTTGAATTTACTTCAACTTATCTTTGTTTGAATTTCATTGGAAATCCCTAAATTGGCTTGTTTTTTTACATCTTACTTCAAAAGGCTGAATTTGGAAGTTTAAGTTCAACACGAAGATTGATGCGCCCATGGTTTCTGGCTGATGAGAATGGCGGTGCTGAATAGAATGCAATATTGGATTTAATACTATGCTCAATGTAAATTTTACTAGTGACTACCAATGCGCAGAAAGTAGAGAAAACAACCTTATAATAAACTGTGGGTTGGTTAGATCTTTGAGAGCAAGCACTACCACTCTACCAAACCTAGTTTAATACAAATGTTTTTTCAGCTAACCCACCCATGTACAACATCTAATAGTTTTGCATGATGCAAAGAGCAAATAAATCCTCATATTTCGGGATCAAGCAATAAGCATTAAGAAAGAACATGCATTTCCTTTAATGACAGGACTTCGAAGTATGGTACAAGCTTCATTAATTTTCCAAAGTGAGTTAATGTATGTTGGGTTACTTCTCTTAGTGACAAAACGGCATTATCATTCATCCATAAAGGATGTTGGAGTCTCGCCTCCCTGCACATAGTGTTATAGAGTCCTTCCGTGCCATCTATTGTCGTGGTGACCTCGCGCTGATACCTTCATTTCACTCCCGCACCATCCGATGTCCACTCGACCGCCACTAGATGTTTTTCCGTAGGTTCCGGGATTCAATGGCCGTGGGCCACGTTCTTGTGGGGTTTAGCATCGTACATGTGTCCACTGTCCCGCGCCGCCGCTCTGCGCGCGACGGTTGTGCTCTCGGCGTGCTTTCACGTCATATTGCCCCCTGTCGTGCTTCGCCGATCGTGCGAGCCTGACCACTCCCATACACCCGGCTCGGTGTGTGACTGTTCATGACATTTATAAAATTATATAAGTACAAAAATTTTGAGTAATTTGGAAAAAATGTACCCTAAATATTCAAATAGTGGCATGACCTTTGAAAATAGTCAAGTGTTACAAAATATGTTCATGACATTTTTAGAAAATGCCTATAAATGGACAACAATCACGTAAAACTTTTGAAAATGTTCGTACTCTAAAAAAAAATTTTCCTGACCTTTAAACGAAAATATTCCAACACTTACGAAAGTGTTATATTCTCTCTAAAATAGGCTTGATTCAATGTAGCACATGAATCTTTTGGGAATTTAAAATTTGGATGTTTGTCATTAATAGTGGTGTGCTTTGGATCGAGAATATTTTAATCTTGAGACATAAAGGTAAGTTGCCCCTTTCTATGTTTCTGATGCAGAGGTTAAGCAAAGGCTTCTATAATATCCATTTCTCGCCAGAATTTCGTTTTGAGAAAAACAAATAGATAAACTCAATAAAAAATTGTACGAGTTGGTCCAATGTCTACCACAAACAATGTCAGTCATAACTTAATTTTGAGGATAAGGATACTCCCATGATATTGGGCTGTTTTTCACTAAGATTTTTGTCCACCTTGGCATTTGAAAGGAAGAGAAAAACAGAATCAAATTGTATGATAGGAAAGAAGTGTTTGTCCAAAAGAATCCCATAGGATGCACACTATACCACAACTAATAAGGATAATGTTACGGTTGCCAACTTGGGAGGCTTGCTAAACTCTTTATTCATGATGTTAACCCCCCCTATCAGTAGCTACAGTAATCACTTTTGATAATGACATGTCATGCAAAGCTTAATATGCATAAAATCATCATTATCATCATATTGCATTTCAACTTCCTAACTCAAATTCAAATTTAATGAAAGTAAATATACAGTTGTGCTAACATAGAAACTAAAATGTTCGATAATCGCATATATTGCAGAGACTATTCTAAAATTGAAAAACCAATAATTCATAAAATAATTAGGGTGGCTTCAAACATTATCAAAACAGTAAGGCTGAATGCATTTTTAATTATTATAAAATTGTGTGAACTCAAATTGTCCTCCGAACTAATTTTGGTATAGTCGTCATGGCCTAGTATTTAGTGGAGCAATTGACATGTTTATAAAAAATCATTTGGTGGCCTAACTATTTCTAACGGAGATATGATTAATAGAAACGAAAAGGCAAAAGACAACAAAACAGAAAAATAAAAAAGAGCAAACCACCCCCACCCCCCCCGGCCCCAACTGGGCCTCACCCAGCTGGCCCACCGGCCCAACCCCACTCCCTTATCCCCTGGGCAATTCGAACCTAGCCACCGACACCCCCCACCCCCTCGCTCACATTCCCCCCCACCCGATCCAGAACCGATCGGGGCCCGCGCCCCCGCTGCGCCCGACGCCGGCCCGTCGTCGCCGTCGCCGTCTCACCACCACGCCGCCGCCGTCCGCCTGACATCGTCGCCGCTCCCTCCCCTCGCCCACTGCCCAACCCTGCTTTCCTACTGTGAGGCCCGGCCCCGGCCTCTCCCCTCTCTCGCCTTCGCTCGCCCCGCCCCGCCGCGCTCAACCGCGCCCCGTCACTGCGCCGCGAGCCTCGCCCTGCTCATGCCCATCAACCGCGCTCGCCGGCGGCTCGCCCCTTCCGCTGCGCGCAGCACGCGCCCACTCGCTCTCTTGCCTCACTGCTTGCCGCCGGCCCGCTTGCCCGTCGCCCGCGCCCACCCCCGCGTTGCGCGCCCCTGCATCGTGCCCTCTCACATCCGCGCCTCTGCCGCGCCCGCGTCCGTGGCCCCTGGGCCACTGATCCAAGGGCCCCAAGTGCCCCGATTGCCCACTGCGCTGGGCCCAACCGCCCTTGTCCCAATGAAACAACGCCCCGCACGAAAAACTTTGAAGAAAAAAGAAAAAAATAAAAAAAAAATAAAAGAAAATATTAATAATAATTACTTATTATTTAATTATTAATTCATTAGGTTAATTAACTCTGATTAGATTCATCTCAATTTAATTAATTATTTATTATTGTTCATTAATAGTTACCTAATTAACCGTACCAGTCTATGACAGTTGGGAACCCACCCTGTCAGTGGCTGCTGACGTCCAGCATGATGTCATCGATGTCAATCGCAGCAACTGTTTCGGATATGTTAATTTTAAATATTTAAATAAATCTAGAAATTAATACAAACTTTAGAAAATCATATTTAAATAAACCAACTCCGATGAAAATACTTTATCCATGAAACTGCTCATAATTTCGATACGAACCCGAATAACGTCCTCCGTATTCCCGTCAACGCCCAATAGCTATATGAACGTTGAACTTTTAGACCGTTCGATAACTGATAGTTGCCAACTTTAATAAATAAATCCAATAAATTCCTAAATTAAACTAAATCATTTTTTAGGCCAAAGTTTAGAAAAAAACACCCCGGCTATCATTTAGGCCATGTCAGCATCTTGTTTGCATTAATGCGTGAATTTAGTGTGTCTTCTCTCCCCCCATCTTTTCTCCTCCGATACAACGCTGAGACCCGACGACGCTGCAACCAGGATATACCTACTACACTACGCGACAGCACCCGTTTACTACCCTCTCTCTTGTCCAGAGCACCAGGCAAGCCCGCCCCCTTGAGCATCCAGATATCGCCCATTCTATTCTTCCCTGCCTTGCATTTAGATTTTTGCTATGTTAATGTTATGCTCCTATTCTGATGCTAGCCCCCTCGGTTGTAACCTTTCATTGCGTACCTACCTGCCATATGATAAACTGTTTAGTTTATAGGGTTGTATGACCATCAGTGACCCCACCACCTTACCCTGTTGCCCCTGCTTGAGCTCGACGACTCGATCAACGTGATCGTCGACCAGAGACTGCCACCTCACTTCACACCCCCTTAGTTTTGTGACGACTCGTGCGTAGTAACTATCGGCCGAGGGTGATACACCCCCCCAAAAACTCATAACGCACGCCCGAGAATACTCTCATGTTAGCTGTTCGGTCGTGTCATCGAGGGGTTCCTCCCTTCTCTTACTTCCGATACAACTCTGTCGGCAACCCTCAGTTGAAACCTCGAGGGTGATGCCTCATACGTCACCTGAAGATTTAGTCGGTGGAATCCGCCGAGGGTGATGCCCGGGTTTCTGCCCTGATGTATGACCACACGATTACTTGACCTTGTTACAACTAGGCGGTCCACCCTGTGGGTCCCGCTGGGATCTATGATTTTCCCGGTGTGCCGAAGCCCGAGTGTGACCTTGGTGCGGAGGCATCAGAGACTCTGATTGTCTCCTCTCCGCGTGAAACTAATGTAGCCTATTGGGATGTGGGTGTGTGATCTGATGGGGTCGATCTTTCCCTATAACGCCACTACCAACCCACCACCACGCGGGATAATGTTATGGACCCTCTGCGAGTACTTTCTCCCAATTCGTCGGACGCACGATTCATCGTGCGGGCTGATTGTCGGGATTGGGCTGGAAACTTCACTGACGAGTTCATGTCGCGCTGCACAACCCCGGCCAGTCTCGCAATGCGCAGGGTGCCCAGGGCGATGGCCCAAGAAGACCTCTGGGTGCATAGGTTAGTCCGCTTTCTGACCTCTCTGCCTACCTAGGTAGAAGCGCTGCTTCGTGTTGATCTTCCGAGGACGGGCTTCCCCAGCAAGTGTTGTCCGGCCCAGAGTGATCGAGCGTGTTGGGTACCATTTAGTGGCACCCCTGCAGGATAATCTTCTAGTCGATAGCCGGTCCTACGGTAAAGGACGCTCAGTTTTGTGTATCCCTATCTACTACTTACACTGATACTTGTTACTTAATTGAAGCCTTCGGGATCGCGTTTCCCCTTCCTCGCTTGGGAGTCGAGGAGGAATCCTAAGCTGTACTTTTCAACATGCTTGCTAAAATAAAATGCTATTCTATTCTCTTCTAGCTGCTAGCAAAGATGATGGCCTTGTGAAGATATTTAATATGCTAGTCTCGATAGACTTGATGCCTTCTCTCTATTCTGGCCATTTGTCTGCATGCCCAGTCCACTTATACAGCCTGCTTCCATTGAAATTTGCATAGTAGTATAGATCCTTGCGTCTGATTACTTTCTGGATGAGTACTCACAGTGCTTACTTTTCTCTTTTCCTATTCCCCATACCCCCCTGATGATACATCAACGATGGAGTCCATGAGCCAGAATGCACCACCGGAGCTTATTACCGGAGGGTCCAAGAGGGTACTTATCGGGATCGAGCCGCTGACCAGGAGTTAGGATCGGTGTCTCCCAGGCAGGAGGCCAACGCTTTCGATCTAGTGTGCTGTTTGGTGCTAGCCTTCTAAGGCAAAACGTTGTCCTAACTATGTCTGTACTCAGAAATATTTGTATGACTGACTTATGTATTTGGATCTCGGATCCATGGCTGTAATTTGTGGGACTCTGTTTATTGTGTTCGAGTTGTGTTGTGATCTTCCCCGTGAGGTCCCTGTGCTTGATCGTACAAACTTTTACTTGTAGGATTAGTGTACGATTGAGTCGGGTGGCTCACAATTTGTATCAGAGCCGACTGCCTGTAGATCCCCTTCCAATTCCTTTGCCGAAGTTGAGTCTAGACATCGAAACTAATTTACTAACTGGCTTTGAGGCTACGGGCCCACGTCGCCAACTTGGTGGTATTAGGATCTTTTATTCCTCGTTAACTCTGGGACTCTGATCTCTCTTCCCTACTCGGGTAAATACATTTTACTAACGCCGGCCTTAGGATCCGTAATCCATCTACCCGGAGAGCTGGATATCTGTGGTCGATTTCCCGTCGTTACTGATTATGTCTGATATCAGTTTCTTTCCATTGTTTGTTTAACCTTCTCTCCGAGGTTGTTTAAACTTCTCATTGTCGTTTGACAACCCTGAATTTCCTCTGTTTCAGATGAATCGTTTGTTTCCATTTCCACCAACGCCGTCCTCGACACAGCTGTGCTTCTCCCTGGGCTCCGTAGCCCTGGGTTTCCAGCTGTCCTGATCGCTTCTGCATGACCAGACTTGGCTACCGTTGTATCCAAAGAGTACATGCTTGACAGAGGATTACCGCAGTTCAGATCAGATCCAGTACTCATGCTGATGTTCGTATCTTATATCAGCATAATGACTCAGACAACCGAGCTACAACCTTTTCCACGGTAATCGGCTGAAACGATTGAGATGGCAGTCCATGATGCCTCCTACTCTGCCGTCGCAACGTCTCCGAGGACAGTTCGTGATATCTTGATGACTCTGAGTGTCCGATACATTTCGTATGCCCCCTGCTGGAGATCCTACTGGATACTACACAGCTAATTTGTGCCCCGTTCGAGCCCTCGTCGCTATGACCACGCGCTTCTGATCGTGCACTCAGGCTCTGATCGCACTGTTCGGGCCTCTTGCCGTCGTAGTGGCTTGCCACTCGAAGCACTCTCTACGATGCTATGACGCAGGCATTTGCGAAACCCGCTTTTCGAGCAGGGTCATCCAGAGCAACATCCTTTATCCGTGCAGAACTCAGAGTATGCTGTATTGATTGGCCTGCTGTTGGGGTCATGACACGCTACTGCACGTGGACCTCTTTCTTACACTCGAGACGGATTCTTCTGCATCAGAGTGCCCATGGGCGCAAGGATCCCTTCCGCGACGAACATCGTCGTCACACTTGCATTTACCCCCTTTTTGCGGTGGTTTTCTTCAACGTTGATGTAGCCTTTGCTATTCGCGTTGTGTACTTCCTTACCGCGTGCCTGCGCTCCGCCTAGTATGTCTAACTTTTGATTTGCAAAAACCGTTATGATGTCCCCATGTACCGACTCTGTGTAATGGATCCTGTAATGTCTTAATCGACTAACTGTTATGATCTGTTACACTACTTTAAATTTTGTTGTCCGATACATCATTTTTGTCACTAAAACCTTGCAATTGCTTTTACTAAACTAACCCCTGTTGATACTGTAAGCATGATGGGTTGAATGCCAGGGGGTCTTGGTCTGCCCTGAACGCCCACCACCGCCAGACTATATGGCGGCTATGATGCAACAGTTTGGAGCTTAAACCGCCAGTTTCCTGGTTGGAATCATGCTACAGTTTCCGCATCAAAACAACCAGAACCAGAAACCCACTTTCAAGTAACTTCGGACGAGTTTAAGCACCAACCCAACGTAGTCCGCAACTCTGACAAGCCAACTGGATGCTGATGACTGGCTCCACGAACATCACTCATGAATGGAAGTCTGCTAATGTACCCCTGGCAACCTTCGTCACAATTTCGCGGCCTTTTTCTTAAAGGGACCCCAGCTCAATGGTGGGACCCACACCAATCGTACTCTGCCAGTTGGCACAGTCATCACTGGTATGATTTTCCAGGCTGTTTTCGTACACGTTACATCCCTCATGCCATTAATATGGAACGCATGAAGACCCGTTCCGTAACCTCACTCAGGGCAACAAGACTGTCGAAGCTTATCAGCGGGAATTTCAGACCTCTCCCGCTATGCTGAGAAGACATCGTACAGATGCACGCCATACAAGAGAAGTGTCCTATGGACTACAAACCCCACCCAAGCTTGCACGTGCTGCTCAAGACTTCCAATGACTTTTCAACAACTCTGACGAACAAGGCTATTCCTGGTTTGAGACCCAGCTCAGTATGGATACACGGAACTCGCAGAAGCGCTATCGTGATGCTGGCTCATCTTCTCTTCGGGCTCACACAGAACGTCGAGTTTGGATTCCCAACACTGCATCCGTGCCAATGCCTCCTCGCCAAGAAACAACTATGTTGCACCATACACGTCTGCCTCCTCCACCACCGCAGGCAGCCAAAGCTCAATGCTATTCAAAGCAATGCTCCTCTCCGCCTGAAGATGGTCTGTGCTTCAAGGCTTGCAAAACCAGGTCACCAGGCTAAAGACTGCCACCAGAATTCAAATCAGTTAGCCTTTCCCGTACTGGCCATGGCAATGGTCTGGCACAACCAACCCGCAACTAAATACTGGTCTGCTGCACTGGTCGTTGACCAACGCTTACAACATTGACATGAAGAAGTCCCGGATCATCTGTCATGTGATGGGTACCCTTCTTGTTAATCAGTACCTGCTTTCACCCCCCCTTTTTCTTGTTTTATTGGATTCAGGAGGCAATCACATTCATTCTCTCTGACAATTTTGCATTTGGCATGGCATTCGATATGAGAAAATGCATACTACCCCGTTAGTCCTGTAAAACTCCCGGAGGTCACTGTCCGCTGACGGTAATAGCACCTCGACGTTACCGTCAAAATTAAAGGATTGGAATTCTTTGCCATCGCCCATCGTCTTTGAATCTTCCACCATAGACCTCATTCTGGATGATTGGTGAAAGCTCACATTGCCTTCGATCATTGTGCCACGAAAGACAGTAGTCCAACTTCTTCTTCACCCCCCACCGATGAGATAGTGAATTTATATACCGCCCGCATTACTCTGATGCTGAGCTCAGATATATTCTCTGAATGCTTGAGAACGCCCTCACCTCTGGAAGGTATCGAGAACGTTTCCTTTCTTTCGAGATTTTCCAGATTGTCCTTTCCCGAAGAACTTTCCAGGAATACCCCCGCTAGAAGCTGTCGAGTTGTCATTGAACTTGAAGCCTGGCACACCGTCCCTATTACACGCGGCCTTATAAGATGCCTCCCGCATCACCTACTTGAGCTTAAGGAAGAAATCGACAAGTCGCTTAAGATTCCGTTTCCAATCCGCCCCAGTTCCTTCTGCTTGGGGAGCACCTTCAACGCACCTTCACTTCTTCCATTAAGAAGAGGATGGAACTAACCGTTTGGTTCATGATTATCGCCCATTACCAAGCCACAATCCAGAATAAATACCCAATTGCCACCGGATCATGATCTTTATGATCAACTGCTGATCTCGGTGTTGTCTCTAAACTCTAACTGAGTTGGTTTATCACCAGATCCGTGTCCGTGAAGATGATACTTCCCAAGACTGCATTCGTCCTCGTTATGCTCCTATGAATACACCGTCATGTCATTTGGGGCCTAACTAATGCTCCAGCAACCTTTTCCCGTCTGATGAATTATATAATCATGGATTACCTCGACAAATCCGTCGTGGTTTATTTGGATGTATCCTGATTATCTAAGAATAGAACTAACATGCTGACGACCTCCGTTTGGTACTAGAAAGGCCTCCTATGAACATCATTTGTTGCAAGTATTCCAATGTGAATTTTGGCTTGCGGAAGTAACTTACCTTGGTCATGTGATTTCCCAAGGATGGAATTGCTGTTAACCCGAACGAGTTCAGGCTATTTCTTGAACTGGACTCCCCCGAAGAATGTCAAGCACGTCAGAAGTTTTCATCGGACTTGCTAGTTTTCGCCGTCGATTCCGTTTAGAATTTTCCCAAGATTGCAAAACCATTGACATCTGGCTCACAAAGGAGTCAAATTGAGTGAGAACAGAAAATGTCAAGAAGCTTTCAACCTAAAATATAAATTGACATCTGCCCATATTAGCACCCCCGGATTCCCAAAGGATGTCCGGTGATATCCTACTTGCGATCCCCCGTCAAGGATTATGACTGTGTCCTAATGGCATAACGCAAGGTGATTGCTTATGCCTCCCGACAATTGCGTCCTCATGAAGAAAATTACCCCAGTGCAAGATCTCGAACTTTCTGCGGTATCTATGCCCTGAAGCTATGGCTACATACCTTCTGGTAACCGTTGCGAGATATATACGGATCCTCAAAGTTTGAAGTATTTATATACTCACCGGATCTGAACCTTTCGTCAACAAGATGGCTCGAACAATAGCCGATTATGAATGAATATCTCATAACACCCCTGGCAAGGCAAATGTAATGGCGCGATGCTTTGAGCCGTAAAAGGCTTTTGTCAGCAACCATGTGGTTCAGGAATTCACAACCTAGCTTTATAGACTAGCTTCATAATTGAAAACCTCCTATTGTTTCCACAGGGTTATCTCAATACCCTGGTTGTCGAACCAGATTAAGAACACAGCCATCAAGACTATGCACGGTATGAGACTCTGAAGTTGAAAATCGAGCGATACTTGAAAAAGGAAAACCGTCGGAGTTCCATCTTGGATAATGATGTGATCCTATTTTTCCAACACCGTCTCTTCGTACCTAGTTCAAAGATGAAAGGAGGGAACACGTTATGATGGAAGCTCATGACACTTACTCCTCTGTCAATTCAGCCTGTCGCACAAAGATGTACCGTTGACTTTGTCCAAATACTGGTGGCCTAATATGAAGCGAGATATTGCTCATTATGTTTGATTGTGACGTTTGGCCGCCGCGTTAAAGCTCAACATCACAATGCCCCTGGAACTCTGCAACCCCTTGCCATTCCTGAAATGGAAAGTGGGCAAGGTCCAAATTGATTTCATTACTTGGTTTTCCCCAAATCCCAGAAGGTCATGATGCTATTTTGCGTAATTGACCGATTCTCCAGGTGCTCACTTTCTTTCTGCCTTTAAGGAGACAAGCACTGGCTAGCCAGTTAGCAGACTTGTGTTTCCCGAATTGTGTTCACTCCATGTTGTTCCGTTGGAGTCATTCTGATCGTGGAGCCTCATTACCTCCATATTCTGGAATAGTTTCCAAAACTATGGGAACACATCTGTCGTTCCATCAGTTACCTCTTTCACCCTCAGTACGGGTCAAGTTGAACGAGTTAAAATCAAGTGCTCGAAGATATGCTTCGAGCTTGCGTCATCTCCTTCGTAAGAATTGGAGAATCTTCCCGTATGTCCGAATTCTCTTACACAATAGCTCTCAGCTAGTCTGAAGATGGGCACCGTTGAAGTTCTTACGGACGTAAGTGCCGAACCCCCTCTGATTGGTCAGAAACTTGGGGAACACTACTCCCTTGTCGGACCGACCTTATTCAGCAATCAGAAGCCAAGTCCGCATTGTCCGTGAACATTTGAAAACTGCTCTCGTCTTGTCAGAAGAGCAACTATGACCGAAGGCACCGGAATGGTCTATCAACCTGGCGAGCAAGCTTACCCCGCGTCACTCCGTTGAAAGGCACTCATATGTTCGGAATCAAAGGCAAGTAGCTCCTCACTACATTGGGCCCCTTTCCGTATTCTTGCCCGTCTAGGAGAAGTGGCATATCCAAATTGCATTGCCGCTAATTTTCTCAAGTACCTGATGTCTTTCATGTATCCCAACTCCGTCGCTGCTTCAAAGGATCCTATTCAGCTGTGGATCATGACGTGGCTTGAATTACGGGAAATCTGTCTTTCAGATTCCCATCCGTATTCTTGTGAAGCTGAACGTCGACTCGTCAAAATTATATCAACTCCTCAAGGTCCGTGGTCAAATCATTCTTAACTGAAGAGGAGGCCACTGGGAAACGCTGAGGATCGTCTTCGTGAAGAATCCCCACTTTCTTGCAGTCTTCCTCTTAATTCTCGGGACGAGATTCCTTAATAGATTGCGAGAGTTGTACACGTACACCCCCTATCATTATCTACAGTAAATCATTTTGATAATGACATGTCATAAGCTTAATAGTGCATATCATCATTAGCATCAATATTGCATTTCTACTCCGAACTCAAATTCAAATTTAAATGAAAGTGAAATATAAAAGTTGTGCACCATAGAAACTAAAATGTTCTAAAAATAAATAGCATATATTGCAGAGACTCTTCTATAATTGAACAACAATTAATAAAATATGAGTGGCTCAAACATTAATCAAAACGGTAAGGATTAATGAATGCATTTTAATTATTATAAAAATGTGTGAACTCAATTGTCTCAACTAATTTTTGGATATAGTATGCCTAGTATTTATTGGAGCAATTGCCATGTTTTAATAAAAATCTTTGGTGGCCCTAACTATTTACTTAATAGGGTATAAAAATGATTAAATAAAAAGAAAGCAAAAGAAAACAAACAGAAAAGAAAAAAAGAGCAAAACCCCCTCCCCCCGGCCAACTGGGCCTCAGCCAGCTGGCCCGAACCGGCCCAACCCACTCCCTTATATCCCTGGGCATCGACCCAGCCACCGACACCCCCCATCCCTCTCTCACATCCCCCCCCCCCCACACCGATCCGAATGGAAATCGGGCCCGAGCCCCGCCGCGCTCCCCCCCGACCGTGCCGACCGCGCCCCGACGCGTCCCGATGCGCGCCCGTCGCCGCCGTCGCCTCTCAGCCCCACGCCGCCCGCCATCGCCTGCCATCGTCGGCCGCCGCCGCTCCCCCTCAACTGCCCATACCTGCTTCTACGGTGAGGCCCGGCCCGGCCTTCTCCCCCTCTCTCGCCTCCTCGCCCCCCGCCCCGCCGCGCTCACCGGGCCCCGCACTCGCCGCCGCCTCGCCTGCTCAACGCCCACGCCGGCTCCTCCCCGCTGCTCGCCCCCTGCCGCTGCGCGCGGCACGCCCCACGCGCGCGCTTCCTCACTGCTTGCCGCCTGCACGCGCGCCTCTTCTCCGCGCCCACCACCCCCGCGTCGTCGCGCCCCTTCTCACGCCCGCACGATCTCCGCGGCCCCATCACTCCCTCGGTCCCCGTGGCCCCTGGGCCAGCTGATCGAGGCGCCCATGCCCTGCCACTCCTCCCCCTGGGCCCAACCCCCTTGGCCCCAATGAAACAGGCCCCACCCGAAAAACGTTTAGAGAAAAAAAGAAAAAAAAGAAAAGGAAAAATAATTAAAATTAATATTCATTAATAGTTATTTAATTAGTGTAATTATTAGGTTCAGTAACTCTGATTAGATTACTCTACTTGAATTAATTAGTTTTAAATTATGTTAATTAATTAGTTAACCCTAATAGGAATTTGAGAGGAGTAAGAAGAGAGAGCGGAAGGTGAAGGTATAGGCAGGTGCAGAAAGGAGGTATGGAGTGGGGTGAGTTGAGGTTCTGAGGGATAAGGTATCAGGGATGGTAAGAGAGGCGTGGGGGGGGTAGGCTAGGATGTGAATAGTAGAGGGAGAGTGGTGTATGTGTGATTGGTTTTGGAAAGTGAGCATGGAGAGGTGCAGACAAGAAGTTTAGTGTTGTCGAACATCGGTAACCTAACATCTAGACAGTTGGACCCCCTTGTATGGCTGCTGACGTCAGCATGATGTCATGCTGATTCATCGAGCACTGTTTCTGATAATGTTTAATTTTAAATATTTAAATAAATTCCAGAAATTAATAAAAAACTTAGACAATCATATTAAATAACGTAACTCCGAGAAAATACTTTATACATGAAAATGCTCAGATTTCGATACGAACCCTAAGACGTCCTCCGTATTCCCGTCAGATCCCAGAGCTATATGAACGTTGAACTTTTAGACCGCTTTCGATAAGAATAGGCCCAACTTTAATTAAATAAATCGAATCAATTCCCCTAAATTAACTAAATCATTTTCGTTAGGCAGTAGAACCCCCCCGCATATCATTTACAGGGCCCACCTGGTCCCATAAAACATATTGTTTGCATTATCGCCGTGATTTATTGTTTCTCTCCCTCCTCTCCTCCGTAGACCTGAGACCTGACGACGCTGCATATCTGCACCAGTAGACGACTCCACTACCCAAGCAGCCTTTTACGACCCTTCTCTCTTGCCAGAGCAACCAGGCAGAGCCCCCCCCCCCCCCCCTTGAGCATCAGATATCGCTCATTCTATTCTCCTGCTTGCATGATTTTGCTACTGTTAATGTACGCTCCATCTGGATGCCAAGCCCTGCTGGTGTAACCTGTTCATGCTACCTTACCTGCCTATGCTAACTGTTTAGTCTAGGTTGGTAATGAACCATCAGTGACCCCACCACCTTACCCTTATTGCCCCTGCTTGATCATCGACGACTCAATCAACGTGAATCGTTGACCAGAGACCGACACCTCACTTCATCATACCCCCTTAGTTTGTACGACTCTGCGAGTAACTATCGAGTTCGAGGTGATACCCTCGTAACGCACTCCGCCGTGATACCTGCAATTGTAGCTGTTCGGTCTGGTCATCCGAGGGTGATTCTCCTTCTCTAACTTCGATATTCCTGATACGACTCTGTCGTCAACCTTGAGTGTGAACCTCGATGGGATCCCTCAGACGTTCACCCTATATTTCGTCTAGTGGAATCGCTCCGAGGGTGATTCCTCGGTTTTTCCCCCTTGATGTTAGGACACACGATTACTTGACCTTTGTTACATGCGGTCACCCTGGTGGGTACCCGCTGGGGATCTATAATTTTTTTTCGGGTGTCCGGAAGGGCACTCGATGGTGACATTATGGCGGATCATTAGAGACTCTGATTGGTTCCTCCGCGTGAACTAATTGAGCCCTATTGGATTTGGTGTGTATCTGAGTGTGTCGACTTGCCCTATATACGCACTAACCACCACGCTGGATAAATGGTTAATGGGACCCTCTGCGAAGTCCGTTCTTTCTCCCGAAAGCTCGTCTGACGTCATATTACAAACCGTGCGGGCTGATTGCGGGATTGGGCTGGATACTTCACTGACGAGTTCAGTGTCGCGCCTTGCAACCCCGGCAGTCTCCGCAACTCGCAGGGTGCCCAGGCCGAATGGCCCAAGACCTCCTGGGTGCATAGGTTAGTCGTTCGTGCTGATCCTCTCTGGCCGATCCTAGGGGGTTTTACAGAGCGCTGGCTTCGTGTTGATCTTCCGAAGACGGGCATTACCCAGCAAGTGTGCCAGGCCGGTTGATCGATCGTGTTGGGTAACAGTAGTGCACCCCTGCATGGATTAATCTTCTATCGTATAGCCGGTCCTACGGTAAAAGTGACCTCATTTTTGTGTATCCGATCTACTACTTAAACTGGATACTTGTTACGAATTGAAGCTCGGTATCCGCGTCTCGCTTGGGAGCGAGGCAGGATCCTTAAGCTGTACTTCACATGCTTGCTAAATAAAATGCTATTCTATTCCTCTTCTACTGCTGCAAGATGATGCCTTGTGCATATATTTGAAGATTGCTAGTCTTCAATAGACTAGGCCTTCTCTCTATTCTTGTCATTTATGCAGCCCAGTCCACTTTATCCAAAAGCCTTTCCCATTGATAATTTGCATATGTGTATAGATCCTTGCTTGCTGAGTACTTCGGATGAGTACTCACATTGCTTTTATTTCCTCTTTTCCCCAGACCAGCCATTGATATACATCACGATGGAGTTCCATGAGCCAGATGCCACCACCTGAGCTTATTGAACCGGAGGGTCCAGAGTGTTAACTTATTACTGGACGAGCGCAGCTTGACCAGGATAGGATCTAGTCTCCAGGCAGGAGGCAACGCCTTTCGATCTAGTGCCGCTGTTTGTTCTAGCCTTCTTTAGCAAACTTGTCTACTATGTCCGACTCAGATAATATTTGTATGATTGACTTATGTATTTGGATCTTCTGATCCCTGTTCGTAATATTGTGGACCTCCGTTTAAATGTGTTAGAGTTGTGTTGGATAATCTTCCCGTGAGTCCCTGTGCTTGATCGTACACGTTTACGGTATGATTAGTGTACGATTGAGTCTGGGGCGTCACAATTGGTATCAGAGCCGCGCCTTAGGAAGCCCCCTTCCAATTCTTGGCCGAATATTAGTCTAGACATCGAAAACTAATTTACGTAACTTGCATGTGAGGCTTACGGGCCCACGTCGCCAACTGGGTGGTATTAGGATCTTTTATTGTCCTCGTTTATCTCTGGGACTCTGATCTCTCTTCTACTCGGGTTAAATAAATTTACTAACAAACGCCGGCACTTAGGATCTCGAAAAATCCCCATCTACCTGAGAGCTGGAACTGTGCGAATTTTCCCTGTCGTTTGATTGATGGTCCTGATAATCATTTTCCTTTCCATGTTTGTTTAACCTTTCGCTCCTAGTGTGTGTTAACTTCTCATTGTCTTTTGACAACCTGAATTTCTTGTCTGTCATATTGTGGACCTCCGTTCAAATTGTGTTAGAGTTGTTTGTGATATCTTCCCTGTGAGTCCTGTGCTTGATCGTACACGTCGTGTATGATTAGTGTACGATTGATCGGCGGGCGGCCATAATGATGGTGAATGTGGTTTGAGTTACTTCACTATCTCAAGATTCACTTAAAGTAGTTGGAGATAACAATAACTGGAGAATGTTGAACTTGAGGCACAGAATAAGAAAAAGAACCATATGATGACGCATGATACTAGCTTCCATGAACAAAAACGGCTACTCTTCACGTGGAACATCCTTAGTAGATCTAGCAAACATAAAATGGCGAGAAAGATACCATTTGCTGGCAATTAAAGTAATTTAGCTGGCCCCAATCCGATACCATCCATCGAATCCAGTCATTTATCACACAAGCTTTTTTCCAGGAACAATCTCAACTTTAACATTTCCTACCTATATCACAAAAGAACTCTTTTAAAAAATCTTAAGCAACTTGTTAGACCAGTTTGACAAAGCGTATATTTTCATGTTTCTAGTACACAATTAATTCATGCAAGTTCCTATGACAAAAAATGTAAAGATGCTTATCTCAAATGAAAGTAATGCACCACTAGAGTGTGAAATACTTCAATTTAAATCACTCAATATTTTATCTCTTTTTCTTTTCCGTTTGCCTTATATCTTATCACGAAGGCACTTTGAAGCGAAGGACTCCAAAACGCAAATGCATCACTTGTAATCTAAATTAGAGTTTCATAAACCATGATAAAGAACAGCTACAATTCAGATAAATCTTGCCTTTTAAATTGAGCTTCGTCAAATAATATTGTATAGCGCAACTAGATGTGCGTATAATGTTAACTTTCCTTAAGGGTAAGTTCCTCATCTGCAGATAATGAGGCACTTGATTGCTGCTGAAAGGACATTCTTTTCTGCAGGACTTGGTTGCTCAATTTGATCCATATTTTTCCCCATCCATTGTTCCTCTATGCAAACAACATTTTTCATCAGCTGAAATGGAAGATTCAATCTCATACAAAACGTAGAAACTATCCATTGTAAACATAAAACAACTTGACTGGTTCCATTATACTAGGGCCAAGATAATAACCTATTTCGAGTGATTAATTTCATTTTTTGACATTGTTGAGGTGAGTATTAACTGCCAATATGCCATTAACTAGCCAAATTCACATGAATGGACCACATATAAACCCTACAGACATCGACCTCACAATGCCTCACACGCACTACATGGTTTTTCGACATGGATGAAAACATCCAATGGTTTATTAATAGTATAACGTATAGTCATAAAAGATCGTGGTATTTGGAAACCAACCTACCTACCAGATAAGACAAACCCTTGCAGATTCCAAAACAACAACAGTGAGATGCTCAAAGAAAAAGAAACATAGTATAAAACAAACAACTGATTGTCCACAGGATTAGGTAAAGCACTTCTAGGTGCTCCAGCATGATTAGGTAAAGCAGCTTCTAGTTGCTCGCAGCTAAGTTTGGATAGTAGAGGAGACCAGCACTACAAGATGAAGTTGCGGAAGCAACATAATCGCCTGTCTTTAAGGTAGTAGTGGTACCTA
>CM022298.1:5225518-5248291 GCA_011799875.1 Thinopyrum elongatum
GACGTGTTCCAACCACAACACAAAAATGATAAGTGTGTGATGAAAGTTTGTGCGAGTGGTTTAACACAATCGAAATTTGAACACATGATCTAGTTGATGTTTTTTGGAATCTGAACTGAAAGCCTCCCAAAATGAGTTTCCTTCGAATCTCATCTGGAAGGTCCAATAAACTAGGTGTTCATTTCAATGTTTGTTTGAATTTAATCAACTTATAGTTTGTTTGAATTTCAGTTGGAAATCCCTAAATTGCTGTTTTTGTACATCTTACTTCAAAAGGCTGAATTTGGAAGTGTTGAAGTTCAACACGAAGGATGGATGCGCCATGGTGTTACTCTTTTTTTTGGGAATTGTTACAATGTTTGATTTTTGTCATTATACGTGTGCGTTGGATAGAATATTATTAAAGCTGAGCTAAAGGTAAGGTTGCCCTTTCTATGTTTCTGTATGCAGAAGGTTAAGCAAAGGCTTCTATATATCCTTCTCTCGCCAAGAATTTCGTATTGAGAAAAACAATAAGTAACTCAATAAAAAATTTGTACGGGTGTCAAATGTCTACCACACATGTCCAGTCATAACTTATTTTGAGGGAACGGATACTCCATATGTTGGGCTTTTTCACTAAGATTTTGTTCCACCTTGGCATTTGAAAGGAAGAAAAACAATCAAATTGTAATATACGAAAGCAGTGTGTCCACAATAATCAATAGATCCACTATACCACAACTATAAGGGATAATGTTAAGTTCGCCAACCTTGATGTTTGCTAACTCTTTTATCCGATTCCCCCCTATCATTAGTAACCGTAATCACTTTGATAATGACATGTCACGCAAGGCTAATAGTTGCTAATCCGCAAGCACATATTGCATTTTCACTCCCTACCAAATTCAACTTTAATGAAAGTGAAATATGAAAGTTTTGAACATAGAAAACTAAAGATGTTCGATAAAATAGCATCTATTGCGAGACTATCTCATAAATTGAAATCACTAATTATAAAATAATTAGGTGGCTCAAACATTATCAAAATGTAAGTGATTAATGCACTTTTAATTATTATAAAAATTGTGTGACGTAACTCAATTGCTCCACTCATTTTTTGTATAGTAGGGTAATCCTAGTATTATTGAGCAATGTGCCATGTTTTATAAAAATCATTTGGTGGCCTAACTATTACTAAATCAGGAGAATGAGCAATAAAAAGTAAAAACAAAGAAACAAACAGAAAAGTAAAAAAAAAGTAGCAAACCCCACCCCCCCCCCCGGCCCAACTGGCCTAGCCCAGCTGGCCCGACCGGTCCCCCCCCACTCCCTTATCCCCTGGCATCGAAACCCTAGTCCACCGACACCCCCCATCCTCGCCACTCCTCGCTCCTCCCCCCCAACCCATCCAGAACGAATCGGGCCCGAACGGTCCCGGCCGCGTCGCCCTCACTGCCACCACGCCCTGCCTGACATGCGTCCCGGTCCGCCTCCATCCGCTGCGTGGGCCCTGCTCCCTCTTTCGCCTGCTCGCTCGCCCCCGTCGCCCGCCGCGCTCCCTCTGCCACCACGCCCGCCACGCCGACTCCTGACCATGCATCGCCGCTCTGCTCCCCGCTGCCAACTCCCCAGACCCTGCTTCGTCGCCGACCAGTCACTCCCCCTCTCCGCGCTCATAGCCCCTGCCCTCTCTCGCGATCCCGGGTACCAAAACGCCCCGCCCGACGGCTCACAAAGAACGCTCTTCCGCTCTGGCCCCTGCACTCGGAGCGCCCACGATGCCACTTGCAGCCCGGCCTCTGCCGCCAACCAGCGAGTCGCAGACCTGTCACGCCCTCGCCCGCGCCCGTCCGTGGCCCTGGGCCACTGATCCAGCGCCCATGCCCCAGTGCCACTTCGCCGTTGGGCCCAAAACCGCCCTTGGCACCCAATGACAACGGAGCCCCAGCCCGACTTTTAAAAACAGGTTCAGAGGTGGAAAAACAAAAAAGAAAAAAAAACAAAGAAAAATAAGAAAAATTACTAATTAATTCTTAGTTGTTAATTAGTTATATTAGGTTAATTAAACTCTAGGGATTAGCATTAATATATTTATTAATGGTCGTTAATTAATTGTAATTCATAGTTACCCTAATTAACCTAACAGTCTATGACATGTGGGACCCCACCCTGTCGATGGGCGCTGACCGTCAGCATGATGTTCATGCTGATGTCATGCAGCATCACTGTTTCGGTAATGTTAATTTAAATATTAAAATAATTCCGTAGAAATTAATAAAAAACTTTAGAAATCATATAAATAAACCGTAACTCCGATGAAAATACTTTATACATGAAACACTTGCTCATAATTTCGATACAACCCCGAGAACGGTCCTCCGATTCCCGTCAGAGCCCATATCTATATGAACGTTGTAACTTTAGACCGATTTCGATAAACATAGCCAACGTATAGTGCCCAAACTTTAATTACAATAAATCCGAATAAATTCCTAATTAACCAAATCATTTCGTGTTAGGGCAGTAGAACACCCCGGCAGCATATCCATTTTAGGCATGTCATACATATTGTTGCATTTCGATCGTGAATTTATTGGTTTCTCTCCCTTCCCTTCCTCCGCTAGAGACGATGAGACGACGAACCGCCACCAGTGATACACTACACTCCGACAGCAGCGCCGTTGACGACCCCTCCCTCTCTTGCAGAGCACCAGGCAAGCCCCCCCCCCCCCCCCACTTGCGCATCCACGATATCGCCTCAGTTCTATTTCTCCTGCTTAACTTAGATTTTGCTACTGTTAGTACGCTCTAATTCTGATGCATAGAAGTCAGTGCTCAACCTCTACATATCTAAAACATGAACGGGTTAACCTTATCGTTTATGTCGTTAGCTAACAACTATTCTGTAGCCAGCACACACTCCATAATTATTTTGCCAATGAGGACGTTTTAAACCATCGAAATAACCTGTGGTACACTAAATCAAGCCTTCTTTTTAATACTTATAACATTTTGCTAAGTGTTTTAATTATGTTTAAATGTCATAACCACTTTATCATGGCATTAATTATTTTCTAAAACTACTTTATTTTATTTTTACATTTTTTTAGGAATTTTGATAATAGGAAAATGTCACGAAAATATGTTTTCAAAGAATACGGGACATTTTGTAAATGTTAGAAACATATTGTATTGTTCCCAATTTTTTTCTTTTCTGATATGCAACCTTTTTGTACATGGATAATTTTTTTTTTTCCAAAATGTTAACATATTTTGGAGACACGTGAACATTGTGAAATGTCAATGATTTTTTTATTGCTATTGCACATTTTCTAAAAGTTGTACACACATTTTGTTACAACTACTGCACATTATTTAATTATTTTGTACAACATTTAAAATTTTGGTAAAAAAACAATTATGTTAATTATGTATTTAAAATATTTCAAAATATAAACATGTCAAAATCCAAAAGGTAATAAAGGACCACATAACAAATGATGGTAACAAGGATAGTTTTATGCAATCTAGTAAAACCCGGTATGCAGAACTGTACTCTAGTCGTATACTCACAGCTACGGTTAGTCTAAAGACAAGGAACTTACACTATGGAGATTAGCATTTACTGCAAGCGAGTTGAGTTGTCAATATTATTCGACGGCGAGCCATTTAAAAGGAACGATTTTTATCCGAGAATTAATAATTGTTCTTTATCATGTTTATCAACTTTAACTTTTAGATAGTAGTGATTCATTTGAGTTGTGTAGGCCCCCAATCGCTTAAAGCATTCCTTCCTCATAAGATAAAAGAAAACGGAGAAGATATAAATTTTGAGTGCTTCTAATTGAAGATTTCTTCAATTTCCCCCCTTTTATTGGGTGCATTACTTCTTATTTAGTTAAGCATCTAAGAACGGGTTTTCAGAGTATATTTCATGAATTAATCGCATTCACGTACTAACTAAATGAATTGGAGCTTGGTCAAACTTGGCTAACAAACGACACAAAAAAAATTGTAACATTGTTTTTAACATGTTTTTTAAATGTGATGACCATATTTTGGAAACACATGACACTTTTCCATGCATGACTATTTTTTTTATGCAATCAGAATTTTCTAAGATTTGCTCAACTTTTTTGTTACAAAACAAACTGCATGCACATGCCTTTAAAACGGTGTATAACGCTTTAAACTTTTAAGAAAATATTTTTTTGAACAAAGTGTACATGAAAGCAGATAATGACAAAATAACAAAACAAATTACAAAATGAGGTTAAACTATTATAAAAACGGTGCATAGTAGTAAAGTGTCCCACCCACTAATGCGTCTTCTCTTGTGGTGAGGCGAGCTACCATCTCGCAACCAGGACATAGCCTCCCCCACCCCTCCCCCCCCCTCCACGCTCCCCCTAATGGGTGTCGCTTTCCTCCAGAGGGTCGTTGTGGGCCAAGTTCCCACAGGTGCCTGCCTACTTTAATTTTCATGAAATAGGAGAAAAAAAAGGTTGCGCCAATTGTGATGGATGTTGTGCTGTTAGTGCCTCCGTGCAATGTGTGTCTTTATGAGAGGAAATAATGGATGGGAACACCTAAAAGTTTATTGAAACGGTGTTCACACCAATCATACAAAACAAATGTGAAGTCAGCAGTATCAACAACTCGGTTATCGCATATGAGGAACATAACCCTAAGGAAAGTTTAGATTTACTCAAGCTATTTGTTGTACAATATATTCGACGAATATCCTGCTAAAAGGCAAGATTTTATCCCCGAATAGTATTTTGTTCTTTATCAAGGTTTTGCAACTTCACTTTTAGATACTAGGGTTTCAGCTAAACTTTTAACCCCTTCGCTTTACAAAGATGCTGTCATTACATGATAGAAGCACAATGAAGACAGAGTAAACTTATTGAGCCTTCCGATTGAAATAGTTGTCAACTCTAAGTTGTGCATTACTTGTACTCATATTTAGTGTGAAGATCTTGACAATGGTTTCTAATAGTAATTTTTCTTGAATTTATTGCGTACTGAAACCTAAATGGTATCATCGTTCCAAAACATGGCTAACAACTTGTTGCTCAATTTAATATATAAACACCTGCGAAATTAAATATATACACACTAGTGGTACGCCTAGATATGCTTGTTATTAAATTAATCATCCTTTAATAGACCATTATAAAATCTTATCTACTCCAAAGCGATGAGAATGAACAACCACCAAATCCCTGACGCATATGACAACCCCGCCTACTATATAGGACCTTGAAAATATCCGTAGAAGCAACGCAAGTGGTGGTAGGGGTAACGCAGCAGAAAACAAACCGCTTTCCGACATACGCACGCAGCCAGACCACTATGGAGACTGCATACAAGGTTTGATCTTTCGTTACCGCCGCGTAGCGCAGCGGAAGTAGAGTCCGATGACGGATCCTCGGTGCAGATCCCCGCACTAGATTACCCTCCCCACCGCGAGGATTCTAACCCTCGTCTTCGTTCCTTCCGGTACAGCCCTCGGGTAGCCGAACAGTCCCCCGGCGGTGTCCGCGGACAAGCCCTTCGCGATGACCTTCGAAAAACTCGAACTGTCACTCGGACAGCCCTTCGGGAGGACTCACAGAACTCGGAACCGGCACTTGGACCGCCCTTCGGGAGGCACTCTCGGAACATCCCTCGGGCACTACGATCGAAACTAACGACCTCTTACACAGAGTTGCACACTACGGTGTCCCATCTATCCGGCGGGCTTCGCACGTCCATACTAGTTCGCCACCGGAACCCAGACAGCCTTTCGCTCTACGAAACTCTTTCGTGGGAAGGGAGAGAGAAGCCAGATCATTGCAATGGCATGTACTGTGAGAAGGGATGATGGGGAGGCTGCCCTCCCCTCTATTTATAGGATGCCAAGGGGTACAATGCTGTCATACAAAAAAAAACCAAGTGCCCCCACTTTAATGCCTTTCCAAAAAGAATTAAAGATAAAAGGGGTGCCATGTGGAGCTCAAGGAGCTCACCATGCTTGCCGCCACACCCTTGGGGAACCCCCCAAGGCTTCCTTAGTGCCTAACATTCTGAAGCCCTTTTGTAAATCCAAAAGGTGCTTCCCTAAAATTGCCCAAAAAGCACTTTCACTATTCACAGACGACATTTTTCCCGTCCGTCGAACTGAAGATTTATGTGGCTATAAACATTTCCAGTACCCACGAAATAATTTTCAATCGTTTTCTGGAACAATTCCAGTTTGAGTGATTTCATCGGCGAAAAGTCATCTGAAGCGGTTCCGGCAGCCCCGGAACATTTTCGGTTTTTCTTCCAGAAAATTTCCCCAGAAGTTTTCCAGAATGAGTTCTGGTATCCCCAAGAATATCAAGCATGTGCCGAAACCATTTTGACTTAATGGTATCCCCTGAAACAACTTTTCATTCACCGACGCATCTGGTGACCTCTCTCTAGCGGAACTTGTCCGCCGTCCAAACGTTTCGGTGTCCGAAACTTTTTCGTTGTTTTCTCTCTCAGACTCCCTTCTAGTATTCACAGATAGATGACCCTTACCGTGTGACCTCATAGGTTCGGTGAAGTATAACATGACACGGAACCCCTTCCGAATCAATTATCACAACAGCGGAGCCGTGGACAACCATATTGACCCCTATACCCACACAATGAATATTCAGGGAACCTCCAGTTGCCGTGTGCTTTCCTGTTGCTTTTTCGTGATATTTACAAATACCCGAGTTGAAGACATGTTGGCAATTCCCTCCCGTGGATCAACACGTTGTCCACTAGGCGAGTTTACCACCTCTTTATAACTTCGGTATTGGTTCTCCTTTTCCTCGTTCCGTGTTCCGGCATCCCCGTGATCAAATCACAAAGTGGCTGGCCAGACGATGTATGGAATACCGAACACCGAAGGGCCCCCAGAGATCTCTCCCCTTCAGTCGGAGGAAGCAAATCCCAATCTTGATCTATCAAGTTACTTGACATAACTTTCCATTAACCCTAACCGCCTAAAGCCACCCATTTACGGATGACTTTAACAAACCCCCAAGTTCTTGAAGCAAGCATTGAAGAAACTCGATACTCTCATCGTCTAAGGATCTGCACATTACCCATCTCGTGTTATTAACATTAAACTTTGTGACTAAAGCATCTCATAGCAATAACATCAATCGGGTCGAGTCAACAACACAAATGTTCTTCTAACACTTGCCCTCAAAAGTTCTGCATAGGACATGGCCCATGATCAGAAACAGAACCATCAGCACACTTGAGCTATTCTTAGAGGCCAGACTAGAATACTTTTACGTTTATTATCCCACCGTGCATATGAGTCTTCCTCCGAGGCCTCGTTTTATTTGGCAGACTCGAGAATCATGCTTTATAGCATGGAACATAAACCTAATTATAACAGGGAGATTCAATAACATTTTTTTTATTATTGCCGCTAGGGCATATCTTCCTACAGGAACTCCCACTTGGCACTAGAGTTCATAACTAGTTAAGCTAATCACTTACAAAAACACCTGTGGCACACCGTGTAAATAATGTGCCTTCCGCTTGTGTATAGCTGACATTCCACCGGATCTGACTACTCAAGCTCCGTGTGTATCTTTTGCTATCCTCGCGTTTCACGCTTTCACAAAAGTCCATATTTTGTGTGGACGTTGGCTTGGTATGTATGCTAATCACAGTCGACCTTTATTCCTCATACTAAGAGTTATGGAGCAACTACTGCAGTAGTGTCGCCCATTGACAAAAGCCATCTTGGCACCATACTAAATTCATGAATGAACTATATGATTCAACATCTTGTTTGTCTCCGCTTTTAAAAGCGGCAAACATACTTCGCCTTCTGTTATAGAATTCCTGCCACAGTAACTTGTTTGGAACAATTTCCACGACCCGTGCCACCAATTGTGTGTTACACAAAACCCCTTCAATTTTAAATCGAATCCTTGGAGGTCATGGATGAAGACTGTATCGATTTAATTACTAACACGAGCACTTCATACTCTCTTTCTTGCGAGAAACCAGTAATCAGTACACTCTAGACTCAATGACATCTTCAACTGGTTGTCCATGCTCAGTACTTGGAATCACTTTGGTATCCATACTTGCAACAATCTTTGGAGTATGGGACAGATCTGGTTGTTTTAACTACCCATGAATAACATTATTAATCCAAACACCAGAGTGTGTGGAATCTCCATCAGTATATTGCTCATCATGGTTTTTGGGACACGGAGTCTTGTCAAAAACTTCTTTCCTGTGAACTTCGGCAGAATCAACTCCTTGACGTTTTAATGCTAAACGGTTTTAGCATTTTGTCAATTATGTATCTTTTGCTCAGCCCAATTAGGCAAATCTATCTCCATAGTCAATCATGGCCTAAGATAAAGCTATTTTAGCCCATGCACTTCATCAAACACCTAATTTTTTAAATGAAGTCCTATTCGTGTCAGAAATTTTATTTTCCAATTAACAATGTGTCAAGCACAGCAACGTTTCTAGAAATATTATGATGCTCCCACTTACTTTCTTGAAATCATAAGCCTCTTCGATCTTCGTTACCATTGATGAAGTCAAAACCCCTTTGACTATTTCATCAAACACGAAGATTCCCAACCCATTTTGCTCTCTTCTGTCCATTGCGAACGCTGAATTTTGCATACTACTAGCATCCTCTGGACTGACAAAATAACCTTGGACTAAACACATGCAAGTCCTTGGTTTTCTTTTCCAATTAGATGGAAATCCTTTCGTCAGTCCTTGTTTTCATATCTCATGATTGAAATTGTATGAATTGCTAGTTCAACCAGAACCGACTTTAAGCCGCGCTAACGGTGACGCAACCTCACGAGTCAAACCCTGAACTTGGTATAGTGCAACACTTCGAGCTTAATGGATAAAACATTTTTTAGTCGTATCATTATAGTTTTTTCCATAATATTCGTCATACTCTAGGTTCTTTCCGAACAGGTGTATCAAGGTTTTAATCTTGATCACTTATATGGCAACTTCTCGGATTGTATTGGCATTTTAGCCCATTGCCGAGTCCAGGGCCCATCAATGCTTCCTTGTGTACGGAGGTATACTGTTGTCTAACAACAAATTCTCGTGTGCGCACCTGAGAGTTTGCACGAGCCTTGGCCTCCGTGGTCCGCTGCAAGTTCGCCGACGAATCCATACATTTTATTGTAGAGACTTCCGTATCCGTCGCGTAGGAAAACGCTGGAATTAACTTCCAAGGTCCTCTTCTCCTTTGATCTGATTGACGAATATACTGTTTATCTCGTCGAGTTGTCACTATTCTCCCACTCACCTTTTTGAAAGAACCATTTTCTTCAAAAGCATATCCGTTCTTTAGTGGCAAACCATTGCCTTCGCTAGTGATGAGGAATACCCAACAGTTGGGATACCTACAAGTACACTGTGTCTGATTTGGGAATAGGTTGGTCCTTTTACACAAGGCCCCATATTCCAAATGTTAAGAAACGATAAACATGGTTGGGCGTACCAAACATGGTGGTCATTTCACAGACCTAATGGAGCTCTTTTCCATGTAAAAAGGCCGCAGTCTCTAAAGCATCACTTTAAAAGGGATAATGGCAAATTAAATTATGGTCATCTTTTGATTTACCAGGTCATAAAATGTTCATTACTCTTCAACGGACTTTCCTCTTGCAGTGGTGTTCCGGAGGTGCAAGTTATGAAACCCTTTCACACTCATCAGACATTCGCTAAACTTGTACTCAAATATGTCTTTCTGCAATCGCATGTAGAAACATACTTTTTCCTTGTTACAATACTTCACTTCATATTTGAAAACCTTTCGACTGATTTCAAAAGATCCAGACTTACGTCTCATAGTAAATATCCACATATCACTTGAGTCATTTCGAAATAGATAAATCCCACTACTGCCACAACTTTATCGGACTACACACGCAAAAATTTCCCGATCACCAATAACAAGTTTGTTGTCCGTAAAATCCTTATGGCTGTTACGGTAGTTTCATCACTTCTATTTTTTTGCGGATGAAGTTTGCAAGTGTCAGATGATTCAAACAACGACTTCAAAATCAAAAAACATCATATACTGGAATTTATCCTGCGGGTTTCTCCAATGTGACCAAATGCATTGCCACACGTGTTTGGGGGGGAGTTTTTAAAAATTCTTTTTAGTCTTGCGACACTTTTAGCGTCAGTGTTATGGATGTTCATAGTACCATCATATTCATAACATACCCCATCTAGGATGGAAGCTTGGCCCTTCATGTTATTCATACTACTGAACAACAGTTGTTGTTTTTATGAACACTCTTTTGCAACAAACATTGTGTCACTGGGCTAGATTGTCTTGAAACTCTAAATGAATTATAAAGTAAACCCAGATGTAATGTATTATTATCAATATTCATAACATACATCTTCAGTCAATAAACTGAAGTATGCCCTTATGTGATTATAACAGATCGAACATCAAAAGTTCTTTATAAAACAACCTTCTTGTCAAGATACCTTATGCACGGGCTAGAGTTTGTGAAACTCCAAACAAATTATAAATAATACAACTGTAAACAACCCCGATGAAAGGTATGTCCATTTACTATGTTCCCCGGTGTATACCTAAACCATTTTTTCTGCTATCTTTCAGGCCATAGTAATGCTTTACATCGAGTTGCAACAAAAGCAAATCGAGCGGGATCTTTTGTGATTAACTCACAATACCAAGAATCAGTGATTACAATTTAATCATAATTCCAAGGACTATATCTTTGACCAGCCTTCTATACATCAAAAACTTGTATGACATTCATACATGAGCTGGATATTCCAGTCTCGCTTTCTTTCTGCTTTTACTTCTAACAGTTTAACTTTCAGTATTTTCTCCTACTCTCTGAAAAAGCACCGGAACTTAAGAGTGGCGTTCGCCCCAGACTTTTCCTAGGCCGTGAAAGCTTACTAACAACAACCCTTCGGACACTTCCTTTCTCTTTAAGTTGTTGTTTTATTATTCCCTTTCATCATATGACAAGGCGTTCGTACTGGATCCCTCGCTATCAGTCTAATGCATAGTTAAACTCCTTTACGAATAGTTTGCCAACAACATTGCTTTGGATATCTCATATCTTTTAGCCTTTGTCTGTCTCTGAAATATTTTCAGATTCCATGAAATATCACATAACTATCCACACTTTCGAAGTTTGGGTCTAAATGAACAAACATATTCGCTTGACTGAATGGAATTCTAAGCTTTTGGATCAACGGACGAGAGTCACATGATCCATAGCATAAGGGAGAAGACCGAAAGTATGCGATAGGACAGTCCTTCCGCACTCTTGAGACAATCCTCACATTACGTTACCAACCGTAAAGTTTTAACCAGATATTTAACACTATTCAATATAATTAGGGAAGGTGGAAACGCGAGCCATTATTTCTACAACATTATGCATATAAACACTTAACAGTGTTCACAATTAATTGCACTGAGGAATTAAAACCAGATAAATTCTACAGTTGCGCTCCCACTCAAATCAATATCATCTCATCTTGATTGTAAGTGATTCAGATCGCATTTTCAATTCAACGCCATTGATGGTAGCATCACTGATTACGAAAATAATCTCATCTGTAGGCAAACTTGCCAATCACATCTCTATGTGACCTTTTCCATCTTTCGATGTGGCGTGTGGTTCGAGCTCAGACTTTCATGCCTGAACTTCAAGACCACCAAGTGATCTCGCTGCGAGGTCTCAACTCACCCCGCCCTCCACACATCCTAAATCGTTCGTGTCCCATGGTAGCATGTGATACCCCGAAAAGTTAGGTGCCGTGATGGTGCTACACTTGGAGAACACTACTACTTGATATTGTTTGTGAGAGATCACCCTAATAAAGCGACTACCAGCGCAAATCAGAATGTGCATCATAAGATAAACATTCAGGCAATTCATAATAGCTGATATGGTATAGCCCTTTCTTGACGGAGAGTCCTTGTATTTCTTCGTCTTCGGCATTTTCGCGTCGGTGTTCCACCTTCGCGAAGATTGCCACCTACCTTGTCGAATGCAACCAGATAATATGCTACTCTATAGCTGATAAAATAAGCATTACACAAGTCGACTCTCAGGTCAGTTAAAGTGCAATCATATGGCTCCAGCCATCAGCCAAATCAATGACACGCAGGTCATGTGAATCAATTTACAACCTCATATAGACATCTCATACATAATCAATTAATATGAGTACTGCTATACACATCATATGCACATGCAAACCCTCCTGCAAAACCAATTAGACGCCTCTAATCGGTTTCATGCAAAAACTTGTTTTTCGTGGCTTCTACGGTTTCTAAACAAACGAACTACCAACGTCCATATCAAGTATGATAATTCAAGTCGCTAGATTAACTTCCAGGTTGTAATAAAACGCGAGATAAAATAAAATCTCGAGCCCCATACTACACTTCGTCATCGCATGACCTCCCGTGCAGATCATTATCTGCATTCCCTTTTGTCTGCAAATTTCATCTTTTCCTTTTTAACTACGGTTGAATTCAATGACTTAGCACTTCGAGCACTGGTCGTTGATCAATCAGGATCGCGGATTGCCAGAACTTTGAAACTCCACCATGCTGTATCAAGATCAGGAAATATTCAAATTCAGGGAAGCAACCAAGAATATCGGGTAAACAGATTTTCATCTGCTCCCCCACAAATAATTTTCAGAATAGAACTCCTCTACTACCTATTATATTGTGCAACACCCATAACATCACTATGTATTCTTAGATCGCACACCTGCATCTACGCATAGCACGGCTCATGATGCCACTGTAGGTCACGCAGCAAAAACAAAAATTTCCGACCTACCAACCAGCCCAGGACACTATTGAGACTGCATACAAGTTTTAATTTCTTTACCGACTCGTATCGCAGCGAATAGAGTCAATGAACGATCGCGGTGCAGATCCCCGCACGTTAGGATTTACAAACCTCCCACCGCGAGGATGTATACCCTCGTCTTCCCTTCGGACAGCCCTCCGAGGCGGTCGAACAGTCCCCCGCGGTGTCGCGGACAGCCCTTCGGGAGGCGCCCTTTCGAAACTCGAACTGTCACTCGGACAGCCCTTCGGGATGACTCACAAACTCGAGACCGTCACTTGGACACCCTTCGGGAGTCACTCATCGAACACCCCCCTGCGGGCACTAAGAGCGCAACTACGACCTCTCTAGCAACTCTTTGCACACAACGGTGTCATCTTAACCGCAGGGCTTCGCCGTCCAGAACGAGTCCACCGGAACCAGACCGCCTTTCGGCTCTACGAACTCTTTCGTGAGGGAAGAGAAGCCAGATCATTGCAATGGCAGGTATGGAATAAGGTTATGATGTGTGAATGGCTGCCCCTCCACCTCTATTATGGATAGCCAAGGGAAAAGATGTCATACACAAAACACCCAAAGTGCCCCACTTTATGCCTTTCCACAAGATAAAGAATAAAAGAGTGCCATGTGGAGGCCAAGGAGCTCCACCATGCTTGGCCAGCCACACCCTTGGGACCCCCCAAGGGGCTCCTAATGCTAAGGCATTCTAAATCCTTTTGGAAATTTCCCAAAAGGTTCTCCCTAAAATTCCCAAAAAGCACTTTCACTATCACGACGACATTTTTCGTCGTCCTTTCGAACTGAAAATATTTATGTGGGCTAGTACATTTCCATACCCACTAAAATACTTTTCAATCGTTCTGGAACAATTCCAGTTTAGTGTATTTCATCTGCGAAAAGCATCTGAAGCGTTCCGCAGCCCGGAACATTTGCCGGTTTTCTTCCCGAAAATTCCAGAAGTGTCAGAATGATTTCTGGTTCCTCCAAGATTATCAGGCATGTGCCGAAACCATTTGACTTAATTGGTAACCCTGAAACCACTTTTCAGTTTTCCTTCAACACCGGAACTCTCGGTTACCTCTTCTCTTGCTGAACTTTTTCCGGGCTGTCCGAAACCTTTTTCGGTGTCCGAAACTTTTTCGGTGATTTTTCCTCAGACATCCCTGTTAGTTTCAAGGCAGATAGATGACCCTTGCTGAGCGTGTGACCCTATAGGTTTTCGTTGCAAGTATAGCTGCCACGGCACCCCTTTCGCGATCACTGATCAACATCGGAGCCGTGGACACCATCTTGACCCCTATTACCCACACAAATGAATATTCGAGGGAACCTCCAGTTGGCCGTTGGCTATTTCCTGTTTCTTCGTGATTGTTACAACTACACGATGTGAGACATGTTGCATTCCCGTGATCAACAACTTGTCCACTAGGCCGTTTCCCTCGTTAACCGGGGGGGTTATTTGTTTCTCTTTTCTCGTTCCGTGTTGCCGGCAATCCCCTTGATCCAAATCACAAGTGTCCTGGTCCCAACGATGATGGCTCCGTAACACACCGAAGGGCCCAGATATATCTCTCCATCGTCGGAGGAGGCAAATCCCAATCTTGAGCTATCAAGTTACTTTGAACATACTTTTCCATGAACCCGTAAGCCGCCGTAATAGCACCCATTTACGGAGGACGTTTAACCAAACCCCAAATGTCATGAAGCAAGCAGGAAGAAACTCGATACCTCATCGTCTAAGGAATCATGTCAAACATTAACCATCTCTGTGTTATTAACCAGTACTGTGACGAAAGAATCTCATAGCATAAACATCAATCGGGTCGATTCAACACAAATGTTCCTCTATAACACACTGTGCCCTCAACGTGCTGGCATAGACATGCCCATGATCAGGAAAACAAACCCTCATGCAACACTTGAGCTATTCTTAGAGGCCAGACTAGATACTTTAACCGTTTATTATCCCACACTGCATATGAGTCCTTCCTCCGAGCCCGTTTTTATTTGCTCCATACTCAGAATCAATGCAGTTATAGCATGGAACATAAACCTAATTAAATGAACAGGGGAGATAATCAATCACATTTATTATTGCCTCTAGGGCATATCTCCTACAGTGTGGGTCCGTGGGGTTTGCAATTTTGTAGTACCGCTTTTACTCACAAAAAGCCCAAAGAAGGGAACGGACAACAACTAAATCCTAGCTTTGGGGTTCAATTTATTTCACTCCATCTGGCCCTATATTCTTGCATTTCTAGCATGGACCTGTGCACGCATCATAAACTCGGTACCACTATCAAGGTAATTCCGTCAGATCAGGACACACATTTTCTAGATGTCACCTGCTCTTGCCGATTGTTACCGAGTCCCCGGGGTCATTAAGAAGTGGCCGTGTCTTCTATACTAAAAACATCGATCAAAATGAACGACCATGCAACGTTAATTTTATAGGTTGGACCATATGTTCAGGGCTAGACATGTGCAGTTATACAATATATGATTTTCAGCTGTGCCCCATTGTCTGTTTTTAGTTGAATGTCTCTCAGTACTCTATCTCCCCCCCCCACCCCCCCCTCTGTGGTGTGTTATTTTCGTGCATTCAATGGTTCAATTCGCATTTCAATCTTTTCCGTCTACCACCTAATCGGTTAATCACAATCGTGCTTGCAATGACGGTCAAATCTACAAACCATGGTAATCATATCCTAGATGTCTTTTTTTCAAATCCCTCTTGGACGACCACCTATTTATTCTAAATATATCAAACCTCTTCACTTCTTGTGCAATTTTTTTAGGACGTGTAAGTTAAATAACAACTTGCTTTGGTAACCTATAAATCAAGGATTTGCAGTGAAATTGCTTACATGAAAGTTAAAATGTATTTGACAAAAATATAGAACTTAACAGCTCAAGGAAGTGCAACATTTTGTAACTCGGCCTGGTGTAACCCTTTTGCCATGCGCATCAGTGTAAGGATAGGCCAACTTCTACTCTTTACCTGCTCTCCGAGATATGGCCCTGAGTCCCAAAGCCCAATGTGGTAGAATAACATATAAATTTGTTGTTGGCAGTCACGTACATCCACTGGACCAGAATCCAGGTACAACACCCGCACCTCCTCCATCGCCACGCAATGCAATGATCGATGGACACACTACATACCTATGATGTCCATTGATTTCTTAGAGTTTTTTTATTTTATCCTCCTGTCCCTTGCTCTCGCGTTGCCTGTTTCTTCCCTTCTCGCCTATCACCCCTCTCTTTCCACGTCAAATCCTACCCTCCCTCGCCCCCCCACCCACTTCAATGTTGCTACAAGAAGCCAAGGTAGCGCTACCCATACCCGTTCTACCAACCCTGCACTTACTACATTGCCTAGGCAAGTTTGATAAGGTTAGGAGACGCAGCATGTACAAGATGAAGTTGCGGCAGCAACATCCCGCCATGGTGCTTAAGGTAGTAGTGTATCCTATACGTGTTCCAACCACAACACAAAAATGATAAGTGTGTGAAAAGTTTGTGCGAGTGGTTTACACAATCGAAATTTGAACACATGCTCTAGTTGATGTTTTTTGGTAAATCTGGAACTGAAAGCCTACCAAAATGGTTTCCTTCGAATCTCATCTGGAAGGTCCACTAAATGGTGTTCCATGCAATGTTTGTTTGAATTTAACTCAACTTATCTTTGTTGAATTTCAGTTGGAAAATCCCTAAATTGGCTTGTTTTTGTACATCTTACTTCAAAAGGCTGTGAATTTGGAAGTGTTAAGTTCAACACGAAGATGGTGATGCGCCATGGTGCGGCTGATGAGAATGGCGGTGCTGAAGTAGAAATGCATATTGGATTTAATACTATCTCAATGTAAATTTTATAGTGACTACCAATGCAGAAAAGAAAGAAAAGTAGAGAGAAAACAACCTATAGAAACTGTGGGTTGGGAGATCTTTGAGAGCAAGCACTACCAACTTACTCAACTAGGTATACAACATGTTTTCAGCTTAACCACCCATGTACAACATCTAATAGTTTTGCATGATGCAAAGAGCAAATAAAACCTCAGTATTTCAGGGATCAAGCATAAACATTAAGAAAAACATGCATTCCTTTAATGGACAGGGACTTCGAAGTATGTGTACAACTTCATAATTTTCCAAAGTGAGTTTAATGTATGTTTGGGTTACTTCTCTTAGTGACAAAAGGACATTATCATAATCATCATAAAGGATGTTGGAGTCTCGCCTCCCTGAACATTAGTGTTATAGAGTCCTTCCGTGCACATTATGTCGGGTGACCTCGCGCTGATACCTTCATTTCACTCCCGACCCATCCGATGGTCCAGTCGACCGCCACTAGATGGTTTTTCCTTAGGTTCCAGGATGTCAGGCCGTGGGCCAAGTTCTTGTGGGGGTTCATCATTCGTTACATGTGCCACTGTCCCGCGCGCAGCTCTGCGCGCGACGGGTGCTCTCGGGCAGTGCTTTCCAACGTATATTGACCCCTGTCGGCGACGTCCGTTATCGTGCGAGCCGACACTCCCATACACCCGGCTCGGGGTGCTGTGACTGTTCATGACATTTATAAAATATATAAGTACAAAAATTTGAGTAATTTGGAAAAAATGTACCCTAATATTCAAATAGTGAGCATGACATTTCCGAAGCAAAAATAGTAAGTGCAGTGTTACAAAATATGTTCATGACATTTTTAGAAAATGCCTATAAATGTAAAAACAATCACGTAACTTTTGAAAATGTTTCGTACTATTAAAAAAAATGTTCCTGACATTTAACGAAAATATTCCAACACTTAACAAATGTTATATCTACTCTAAAATAAGGCTTGATTCAATGTAGCACATGAATCTTTTGGAATTTAAAATGTTTGATTGTTTGTCATTAATACGTGGTGTGCGTTGGATAGAGAATATTATTAAGCTTGAGACATAAAGGTAAGGTTGCCCCTTTCTATGTTTCTGATGCAGAGGTTAAGCAAAGGCTTCTATAATATCCATTCTCGCCAAGAATTTCGTATTTGAGAAAAACAAATAGATAAAACTCAATAAAAAATTGTACGAGTTGTCAAATGTCTACCACACAATGTCAGTCATAACTTATTTTGAGGATAAGGATACTCCATATAGTTGGGCTGTTTTCACTAAGATTTTGTCCACCTTGGCATTTGAAAGGAAGAGAAAAACAGAATCAAATTGTATGATAGGAAAGAAGTGTTGTCCACAAATAATCACATAGGATGCACACTATACCACAACTAATAAGGATAATGTTAAGGTCGCAAACTTGGGAGGTTGCTAAACTCTTTATATCAGTGATGTAACACCCCCTATCATTAGCTACAGTAATCACTTTTGATAATGACATGTCAGCAAGCTTAATAGTGCATAATCATCATTAGCATCATATTGCATTTCAACTCCTAACTCAAATTCAAATTTAAATGAAAGTGAAATATAAAAGTTGTGCAACATAGAAACTAAAATGTTCGATAAATAGCATATATTGCAGAGACTATTCTAAAATTGAAACCAATAATTAATAAAATAATTAGGTGGCTCAAACATTATCAAAACAGTAAGGATTAATGCATTTTAATTATTATAAAAATTGTGTGAACTCAAATTGTCTCCGAACTAATTTTTGGTAGTAGTAGGTAATGCCTAGTATTTATTGGAGCAATTGCCATGTTTTATAAAAATCATTTGGTGGCCTAACTATTTACTAAACAGGAGATATGATTAAATAAATAAAAAGAAAAAGGCAAAAGAAACAAAACAGAAATAAAAAAAGAGCAACCCGCACCCCCCCCCCCCCCCCGCCCACTGGCCTCATGCCCCTCTGGCCCCTACCCTAGCCCACACTTCCACTCCCTATCCCCTGTTGGCTCAACCCTAGCCACCGAACCCCCCACCCCCTCTCTCACAGTCCCCCCCACCCGATCCAGAACCGGATCGGCGCCCGCGCCCCCGATGCGCCCGACGCCGCGCCCGTCGGCCGCCGTCCCCTCTCACCACCACGCCACACTCCTCCCCGCCTTCTCCTCCCATCTTCCTCCTCTCTCCTCCTCAGAATCATAACCACGTTCCCCATACCCTTCTTTCCTTCCTACTTTTATTTCCTTCCCCCCGTTCCTCTCTCCCCCTCAGCTCCCTCTCGATCTTCGTCCCCTCGCCTCCTCCTCTCTTCACCCTTCCCCTCATCGCCTCGTTCCGTCTCTCCTTCTCCGCTTCTCGATTGCCCTTCCAGCGCTCGTGGTGTCTCCTCCTCTCTTCTTCTCGGGGGGTCGGCCTTCGCTCTTCTGCTCTCTTCTTTTAGTTCGGACTATTGGTGGGTGGGCGGCGGCCGGGCTTCGTCCCAGCGGGGTGTTGAACAGTGTCTCGTTTTTCTCGCTCGCCTTCTTCCTTCCTGTATCCGCGGTTGGGGTGCCGTCCGGCCGTCTCTCCTTTATTGGCTCCTTCTTCTCCCCCGTGTGCGAGGTGGTGGTAGCCCGGCTCTTTTCCTCTCCCCGGGGTTTGTGGCGTTCATGATCTTTAGCCCTGTCTCCCCTTGCATCTGCTCTTGCACAGTCGCCGCAGCTGCGCTGCGTTTGGCCGTGGCCCCTGGGCCACTGATCCAAGGGCCCAGTGCCCAGTGCCACTGCCGCTGGGCCCAAACCCCCTTGGCCCTGACAACGCCCCGCACGAAAACGTTTAGAGAAAAAGAAAAAAATTAATGTTTTTTTTTTAGTTATTTAATTAGTTAATTAATTAGGTTAATTAACTCTGATTAGATATCTAATTTAATTAATTGTTTAATTAATTGTTAATTAATTAGTTAACCCTAATTAACCAACAGTCTATGACAGTTGGGACCCACCCTGTCAGATGGCTGCTGACGTCAGCATGATGTCATGCTGATGTCATCGCACACTGTTTCGGATAATGTTAATTTATTTAAATAAATTCTAGAAATTAATAAACCTTTAGAAAATCATATTAAATAAACCGTAACTCCGATGAAAATACTTTATCATAAACTTGCTCAGAATTTCGATACGAACCCGAATACGTCCTCCGTATTCCCTCAGACGCCCAAGCTATATGAACGTTGAACTTTTAGACCGATTTCGATAAATGAATGTGCCCACTTTAATTAAATAAATCCGAATAAATTCCAAATTAACTAAATCATTTAGTTAGGCGTAGAACACCCCGGCATATCATTAGGCATGTCAGAATATTGTTGCATTATCGCCGGTGAATTTATTGTTTCTCTCTCCCCCCTTCCCTCCGATACACGCTGAGACCGACGACGCTGCACCAGATACGACTACATACCGACGAGCAGCCCGTTGACGACCCCTCTCTCTTGCCAGAGCAACCAGGCAAGCCCCCCCCCTTGAGCATCCAGATATCGCCCATTCTATTCTCCTTGCTTGCATTAGATTTTGCTACTGTTAATGTATCTCCTATCTGATGCATAGCCTGCTGTTGTAACCTGTTCATTGCTACCTTACCTGCCTATGATAAACTGTTTGAATAGGTTGGTAATGAACCATCAGTGACCCCACCACCTTACCCTTGTTGCCCCTGCTTGATCATCGACGACTCGATCAACGTGATCGTCGACCAGAGACTGACACCTCACTTCACACCCCCTTAGTTGTACGACTCTGCGTAGTAACTATCGAGTGCCGAGGGTGATACCTCATAACGCACTCCCATGAATACTCTGCAGTGTAGCTGTTCGGTCGTGGTCATCGAGGGTGATCCTCCTTCTCTACTTCACTCGATACAACTCTGTCGTGCAACCCTCAGTGTGAACCTCGAGGTGATGCCTCATAACTTCACCCTGATGATTTCGTCGATGAATCCGCCGAGGTGTATTCCTCGGGTTTCCCCCTTGATGTTATGACCACACGATTACTTGACCTTTGTTACAGGCGGGTCCCCCCTGGTGGGTACCCGCTGGGGATCTATGATTTCGGGTGTGCCGGAAGGGCACTCGAGTGTGACATTGTGGCGGAGCATCAGAGACTCTGATTGTCTCCGCGTGATACTAATTGAGCCTATTGGATTTGGGTGTGTGATCTGAGTGGGTCGACGTGCCCATACGCACTACCACCACGCGGATAATGGTTATGGGACCCTCTGCGAAGTACGTTTCTCCCAAAGCTCGTCTGACGTCACGATTCATCGTGCGGGCTGATTGTCGGGATTGGGCTGGAAACTTCACTGACGAGTTCAGTGTCGCGCTTGCCCCCCGGCCAGTCTCGCAATGCGCAGGGTGCCCAGGGCGATGGCCCAAGACCTCTGGGTGCATAGGTTAGTCCGGCGTGCTGACCTCTCTGCCGAGCCTAGGTAGAGCGCTGCTTCGTGTTGATCTTCCAGGACGGGCATTACCACAGCAAGTGTGTCCGGCCAGAGTTGATCGAGCGTGTTGGGTAACAGTAGTGCACCCTGCAGGGATGAATCTTCTATCGATAGCCGGTCCTACGGTAAGACGCTCAGTTTGTGTATCCGATCTACTACTTAAACTGGATACTTGTTACTTAATTGAGGCTTCGGGATCGCTTTCTCGCTTGGGAGTCGAGGAGGATCCTTAAGCTGTACTTCAACATGCTTGCTAAATAAAATGCTATTCTATTCTCTTCTACTCTGCTGCAAGATGATGGCCTTGTGAAGATATTTGAAGATGCTAGTCTTCGATAGGACTAGGCCTTCTCTCTATTCTGGCATTTCTGCAGCCCAGTCCCCTTATACAGCCTTTCTCCATGATAATGTTGCATATGTAGTATAGATCCTTGCTTGCTGAGTACTTCGATGAGTACTCACAGTTGCTTTACTTTCTCTTTTCCCCATACCCCCCTTGATGATACATCAGACGATGGAGTCCAGGAGCCTGCCACCACCGGAGCTTATTACCAGGAGGTCCAAGGGTACTTATTGGATCGAGCCAGCTGACCAGGAGTAGGATCGGATGCTCCCAGGCAGGAGGCCAACGCCTTTCGATCTAGTGTCGCTGTTTGTGCTAGCCTTCTTAACAAAACTTGTCTACTATGTCTGTACTCAGATAATATTTGTATGACTGACTTATGTATTTGGATCTTCGGATCCCTGGTCTGTAATATTGTGGACCTCTTTTTAAATTGTGTTAGAGTTGTGTGTGATATCTTCCCGTTGAGTCCCTTGTCTTGATCGTACACGTTTACGTGTATGATTAGTGTACGATTGAGTCGGGGGCTCACAATTTGGTATCAGAGCCGACTGCCTTAGGAAGCCCCCTTCCAATTCCTTGGCCGAAGTTGAGTCTAGACATCGAAAAACTAATTTACTAACTTGGCTGTGAGGCTTACGGGCCCACGTCGCCAACTGGGTGGTATTAGGATCTTTATTCCTCGTTTATACTCTGGGACTCTGATCTCTCTTCTACTACGGGTTAAATAAATTTTACTAACGCCGGCACTTAGGATCTCGTAAATCCCATCTACCCGGAGAGCTGGATATCTGTGCGATTTCCCTGTCGTTGATCTGATTAGTCTGATAATCATTTCCTTTCCATTGTTTTGTTTAACCTTTCTCTCCGAGTTGTGTTAAACTTCTCATTGTCGTTTGACAACCCTGAATTTCCTCTGTTTCAGATGGATCGTTTGTTTCCACCGCGTCCTACGCAACAGCTTGTGCTTCGCACTTGGGCTCGTAATGCCCTGGGTTTCCAGCTGTCCTGATCGCTCTCATGACCAGACTTGGCTTACCGTTGTATCCAGAGTACATGCTTACGAGGATTACCGCGAGTTCAATCAGGAGCATACCATGCTGATGTTCGTATCTATGATCAGCAGAATGACTCAGACACCGAGCTCCACCTTTTCCCAAACAAAACACCCTTTCCACTGTATCGGCGT